>JAYESA010000009.1:121826819-121829319 GCA_036927795.1 Iris macrosiphon | reverse complement strand
TGGGAAAAACTTCTCCTTAAAAAGCCTTTTGAAAGCATCCCAAGTAAGCCCTGATGTCGCAATCCTCGTATCAGTGTGATACCATGTCAAAGCAAGGTCGAATATCTGACTGCCAGCTGCCTCTATCTGCATGCTGTCTGGAATCTGTGCCAGCCTAAATCTGCTCTATCCAGTCATCCGCGTACAGGATCCCTTTTGTACCCCAGAACTCCTTGGGTTACATCCTCTGAAAGTCAATAATGCTGCCCGACCTCGGACGCTGAATCCAATCTTCCTGTGGCTGAATCTGTGTCACTCTGTCCACTGTCGTCATGGCCACCTGGTGGGCGTTCTCAATGCCCAGCCTCATCACATCCACCTAACGGTGCTGCGCGTCCATCATCTCCCTGAAGAATGCAAACAACTGTGCGGCATCTACTGGTATAGAAAGTGGTGGAGGAACCACCGGAACGACTGGGGTAGTCCTCGGATCGACAGGTAGAGGAGGATCCCCGAGAGAAGCAGATGCTTCCTCAACTGCAGGAGTGATGAGTGGAGCGGTAGCATCTGTCTGAATACGAGTTGGACGAGAGGTAGCAGACCTCTCGGTAGCAACTGCTGGAACGGTACGATAGGATCGTGTCTTCGGAGGCATCCTGAACACAGATCAAAAGAAGTCAATAGGGTGTAAGATACGATATCATCAAAGAAGGACAATAATATTTCAAAAGAATTTTTTTAGAATAATTAGATTGGAATTATTCCTAGTCGTGATTGAGTATACTCTCATCCTAGATCCTTGATCCTATATCCTAGGGCAGGCTCACAGCAGTACAACTAAGTTGTTGTACCACCACGATATCGCACTAATCGTGAATCGAGACCTGCATGGGGCCGCCACCAAAAATGCGTCACGACCCACACCCGAAAAATCGGGCATGAGTTGTGGGTACGTCCAGCCTGCGCCGCAGCATCGACAGTAGAACGCTGTCTAGGTCTACTAACAATCTCACAAAATCAATATATGAATCTGTCAATATCTCAACTCCAAACGGAGGAGCAATATCATAATGATAATCAAGTACTCAATCACGAATCTAAGCACGATAAGATAACACAGAAGACCAACAACTACAAAGCCTAAACAACTGCAGCTAAAAACCACCACCACAACAAATAATAATAATAATACAATATCCTGAATCAAATACAAAACAAGGTCTCAATCCAAAACCAGAGACAAATTCGGTGCTAAAAGCTAATAAAACAACCACAAGGTCCTAGTGATCCTGGCTACCAACCTGAAAATTACCCCTAAACTAGAGGATCCCTGTCTGCACCATCGACAGGCTCAGGTCCATAAAACGTTGGACACCAATCCTCCGGATACTCTGGAAAAAATATGTCCAGTCAGGACTAGAGCAAGTACACCTCTAACAGCAGTTCCAGTTAAATGATAAAAACTATAAAACAGTTGTAGCAAGTAGCAAGGAGAATGAAATATAGTATAAACAAGAAATATATATATGTCACTGGTGCATAAAGATAAAGATGCATGAATATCAGAAGCAAGATAGTAAATGACTACAGAATACAAAAAATCTAAACTAAGATAAGTCTGTGCACATGAACGTGTAGTGAGTCCAGCATAAAATACATGTAAAGAGTCAAGTCCAGAAATGTGTAAGTGAGACCAGCAAGAAATACAAGTGAGTCCAGACTATAAAGAATGAACTCGGCGTCTTTGAAATACTTGTTTCGACATGTAAACGACTAGGGGTAAGTACGGCTCACCGCGCACTGGGTGCACGGCTGCTATCATTCCAGATTAGACCAGAGGGGGTGATTCCTGATGATTTCAGATGGGAATGTTTACATGTCTACTCGAGTATTTTTCCGCCACAACTAGTACAAGTGAATCTAAGACCCGACATGTAAATCAAGTATGAGTCCAGCCTGAAACATGAGTGATGCCTATAGTGATGCTTGTAGGTGATGCCAGTAGTGATTCCAGAATAGAGGCCAGAAACATGAAATATACGTGTCACAAGTAAATAAATCCAGAAATACCAGTCCATGTCCTGTGTTGTGCCAGAAAAATCAGATGATACTATACTAGAAGCTGAATCATAATAATCATCAGAAAATAAAAACTATCAGAGAATTTACTCGCCTGACGTCCTGAGCAACTGGCGATCCAAACTGGTGTCGCAAGGACCTATTGTAAAAAGCAAGGTTAAACAGGTTTCTAATGAGTTAAACAGATATAAAATAACTAAAAATAGGCTTCTAAGGTAGTTCTAGGTCAAACGGGTCAAACCGGTAAAATTTGGGTCAAAAAGTCAACTTTGGTCCAAAAAGTCAACCCTGGGTTAAATCTAGGTCAAAAGTTGACTTTGGCGGTCAACCGAGTCAACTACGGTCAACTCTAGGTCAAACTAGGGTGCCCCTAAAATTTTAGGTCAAAACTAGGTCATTAAGCTAATAAACCCTCAAACTCGCCTCCTTGAGATACCGGGAT